>JAMPIV010020692.1:152500-176494 GCA_024509875.1 Oreohelix idahoensis | reverse complement strand
TACTTTTTCTCTGTTTGACTGGAAAAGGCTTGATTTCACATTGTGATGTTGGTGTGAGGGCAAGTTCGCTTCGTGCATTCATAGCTTGACACGCTTACGACCTGTTCGCTTACGACAGATCACTACGCCCTCAAACCCCCCCCCCCTCCCCGGTTATTTTAAGTTTATAAGCAAATAAAACGGTACTGAATTGGGACCTTATATGCTTGTCAAACAGTGATCCACTACCGCGCCCTAATATAACCGACTAGATTGATCTTGAGTTAGAGAATGCAACCAGCAACGGACGGGAACGCACGCCAGTCTCGCTGTAAATGGGTAACAAAACGAGACAAAAGCTTAAAAAAAAAAGGAGTCACGCATCTCAGCGCTGGCTGATGTGGAGGGCTGGGTGGAGAGGGACTGGGTGGAGAGGGGTGTGGAGGGCTGGGTGGGAAGTTGGTCCCCCTCCCTCACTATGCACTGATCCTTGTCAAATATTTACCTAATCAGAGCGGATTAACGTGTAGTAGCAAAAGTAGCATTTGCTACGAGTCCCGCGCTTTTTAGGGCCAAGCGCCAATAAATATGTTACATCATTTTTTGGTCATTTTCTAATACGAGCGTTAAACCAATGATCTTGTGATGTATGCCATCTTTAGCGCCTTTTCATTTGTTGTCACGAAATTGTGAGAGAAAGAGCATAACAGGGTGACTTAGTGTGACTCTTTATTACTTTTATCTTAACTGTTTGCGGACAGAAGCAGTCATTATCTTTGGATTTTTGTTGAAAGCCTGTAAACCTTCTTTTCTGCTTCTACCTACCGGTGGGGTCTCCTTTCTACTGTGCATTATGTGCTGGCGGTAGTCATAATAAGTCCCATTTGCCCTTTGTGAAATGGTCCGCTTGAGCAGATGCGACAAAAGCACTTTTACACAGCTTTTCTGCAATAAAACAAGTCTTGGATGATATTTCAGATAAATGATCAGAAGGCAGAGTGTCGTCAACAGGCTCGTTGTCTACCTTCAACCATTATTAATTTAGAAACAGGAATAATGATCATACTGTGGGATCAAGTATTACCACCGTTTTCAAAATGAACCAGTGCTTCTTTGCAATCTCTTCTGACCAAGATTTGAATACGGCTTGTGCACTCTCTGGAATCCCGGCGGGGGTATTTATTCAAGCTATGCGGTTTCTACTTTTGCAGACATAGAGCAAAAGGCAAGGATGTGACTGAGTGTAAAACATTATCAAGAACAAACTCGAAGGAAACACAAACGAAATCGAGCGTTATGATGATTTCAGTGGTTCCAGCACAATTGATGAATCTCAAACGCCTTCTCAGCAGTTTAAAAGCCGAACATTTCTTGTCCTTATTGATAGCTTGCTCTCTACCTTGTCAAAACGCCAGAAAGCTTATCAAAAGTTGAATGATGTATTTGGATTCCTTCGTCAGTCACAGTCGTTTACAAAATACATAGAGAAAACATTATCCACGCAAACACCTGGACCCATGCATACACAGATGGATCAGAAAACAAATGCAAACAGAAAATGGAGGTGGGGGCGTCTTTCTGACCTTAAGCACTGGTGCAGAAAAAATGCTGTCAGTGGCGACAGGACGATTTCTCCAACAACTTCAGAGCAGAGGCAGAGGCCCTGAAAACTGTAGCAGTGGTTATATTGACAGAAGAAAGCGCAGAGAGAAGGGTTTGCTTTCTTTTCTGATGCACAGTCAGTAAACTGCGGCATTGAAAAGCCAAAATAATACAGACCTGGATGATCTCAGAGTAGTGCTATAACCAGCTCCCCTCCTGGCTACCTTTACCTTTCAGAGCAGAGTCAGGTATCCATCCACTTACAGCTGGGTAGATTGTAGCGTGACGCCACCATGTCTCCAGCCCACTACCTTTGTCGAGAGAAGCCTGCGCTGAAACCACGGACGCCCTCATAAATGGTTGCTTGTCTAAAATAGAAGGATTGTAGTGGTATGACAAGATCACTAATGTGCAACTGATGACACGAAAAAGGCAAGTGCCAGAAGAACGAGACATGAGAAGAAGACGCTGAAGATGGATAGGATACACACTGAGCAAACTTGCTTATAGCTTTACCAGGCAGTCCTTGGTCTGGAACCCCCAGGGTAAGAGAGGCAGAAGAAGGACCAAGGAATACACGGAGAAGAGAAACTGATGACAGATAAGAAGAGGATGAAGAAATTATGGAACGACCTTGAGCTGATGGCACAGGACAGGAAGACTTGGTATAAAGCAAATGCTCCTTAGGGACTTGAAAGCTGATGATGATGATGATGACTAGGTTGAACGGGACGCGCCCCGCCAAGACGAGGCAAAAATTTTACATTAAAAAAAATAAATACATAATAATACTAACCCACAACCCCTACCTGTTAAATGAACTAATCCCGCGCAGGCGGAAAAAAAAGCCGCGCAGGCGGAAAAAAAAAGAAAAAAAAAAGAAAACAATTGTAAGGAAAGAGTATGGTTGTCAGTTTTGGTAATAAATTTGGAAAAGTTTATTTTAGCGGGGAAATATCACACAAGTACCGAAAGTTGAGAGTACACAATAAATAAATAAATGAACATAAAATAAAATAAAAACAAAAATAATCAAAATAAAAAAGATAAACCTACAATTCCGAAACGGTTGAGGTCTTTCCGGAAAAGATATTTCTCAAACGTCTGCACCTAATGTAACGAATCAAAAATATGATCATGGTTCCGTAACTGGTTTTTATCCTCAGTATAATACTGCATGAGAAACTACACTAAGTGCACATAATCGTGCAAACCAGTTAGGATATATTGAACCTCTGTATAATGACCGGTTCGCATACAGTAATTTCGCAAAACGGATTGCATTGTGGAGAACAGTGGAGGTCATCGTGGGCTCGCTTAACCACAGCAGTCATTAATATCGGCAGACTTAAGATGGGCATGCTGCTGCCAAATTTTAAAACATACATGATTGTAAAACATTCAGTATTCTTTCATTTATAAATTTTTTTTTTCATTTTGTTCGTTTTTATTTTCCATCAGATATACATACTCGTATAAAAGCAAATGTATGTACTTGCAAAACAGGATAGGACAAGACATTGAGGAAACATGTTGAAAGTGTCGCGAGAGGTTCAGATGTTATTAAAATGTAAGATATCCTGGACAAAAAGATGTATCAGATGATACCAGGATAGTGCCAGATAAGAGACTGGTCTTATAAGAAATACCCCCTTCTCTGAAAAGAGTAAGGGTGTATCGACAATCAAAGGTAGGGTCAAGCTGTATAAACCTTCAAGTATGATGATAGTGTTTGTTCCTGAAGGTCTAAGTGCTACCTCTCAAGATCCTCCCTTGAATAATGGTTATTATATTTTTATTGACTCTGCTAGGGGATTAATTAATTAATTAAATATGTAATATATATATAACAAACAGAACCTTAACTCAATTTAAATAATTAAGCAAGACTGATTATATATATATTTACAATTTATTGATCCTATACCGTTTCTCTTTTCGGTTAGGAAAATGATAAAGAATTCAAAAGGTTTTTACAAAATAAAAATAAATACACATGGAATGTCATTTCCACAATACTTCAATATGATAAAGTTATATTTCAAATGTCAATTATTTATTTTACATATATAGTTATCACTTTCGCTGGACTGTGAAGTTTGTAATTTAGTTTAATAAAGTCCTTCATGAGTCATCACTCAAACTGTTTTTGTTATTTGTATTTTATTTGTGCTAGAATGTTTCTGGATAGGCTGACCAGTGGAATTGCGTTTCAACTTATCTAGTAAAATGAGAAGCATCCAACTATAGCCAGGATCACACAATGTCTGGATCTCCAGGCCGGGAAAACAGGGTGTCTAGTTCTATGTATCATGAGAACGTTTGCACCACAGAGTCCCTCAGAAGTGGATGTCTCGTACAATCTTAGTAGTTGCAGGATAAAACCAATTATACAAATAATCACAACCCTTGTATGGTCCAGCACCGTTCTATCCACACACACAATGGACGTAACAAACAGTGTCAGACATTGTGCCTACAGTTGCACATGACAATTTACCTCAGTACCACTCACAGCCAGTTCAATGTGATTCTACTTTCCTTATAAATCCTATGTTAGATCCTTTTGTCCATGATCTGCTTCCATACCATGATTTGGTTTAATGCAAACTACTAAGTGACACCTTGATTAATACATATTAAACAAATCCTATCATTCTATCATCAGTGTGTCGTTCCTTTAAGAAATACTTTCATTGTTTTTAAACTTACTGTATCAGTGTGTCGTTCCTTTAAGAAATACTCATTCAATTGCATTTTTAAACTTACAGTCGTATTTTTGCCATCATTCTCAATTATTCTACACATTTCCCAATGGTGGCTTTCGTCTCTAAAAGTCAACACATGCTTGCGTTCAAGCCGGCAGCACACACGTCCTGTAATTTTTTTTTCTTAACACATACTTAACACACTTCATAACACACAAGTGTATTAATCACAGGAAATTACCTAATTATATACATATATATATATATATTCTTTCTTACCCTCAGGCAATACACAATTGCTGTAACAGGCTGTTAATAGGTATCCAGGTCTGCTATGCAGATACAGTGGCAAAGTATTTTATGGCACACGTTTGCCGCTCTCTTCTGTTCAGCTTGTGTTTGAAAAAGTTGTGGCCTCAAATCAGCCAAGTTCAAGGACTTTTATAGTACCGCACCCTCCCTCTCGGATGGCATGGGGTAAAAACGGTGTTAGGAATCTAAAATTGAAGTGATTTCTGCCTTCTCGTTCAATGTGCAAAATTTTTAATATTTAATATCTTTCTTAATTCTGGGCATATTTTGATCATTTAAAGCTAGAATTTTACTGTGAATTTATCTCTACCTTTCTATCTAATAATTGTTTAGTTAGCAAAATGCATTTAAATCTATGCAGACTTTAACTAACTAAATTGGGGACTACCCTGATGTATAGATGTCAGTTTAAACGATTTTTCTCTTTAATTGAACTATTATTCGAGGAAGTCTTTGCACCTACCTCTCAAGTAACATTCCCGTTGGTGAAATATCTATACCTTTCCGTTTAAACATCTTTAGTCCTTAAGGAATTAAATAACTTCTTACTATCATTTACACAAAATGGGCCTCTATGTTAAGCCTAAAAGGTTTTATTATACACACCAGAAAAAGGAGCGTTTTCATTGGCTATTGTATCGGTCCGTTTTCCTATAATATTGCGTGCGATAAATATGACCGTGGTATAAGACAGACCAAAACACGACAGAAAGCATCACAGTTTAGTGCTTGTTTTGGAATCCTCAGGGTAAGGGAGGTAGGGAGGGGGGGGGGGGGCAAGGAAGCACACAGAGAAGAGAACTGGAGACATACATGAAAGAGATGAGGAAGACATGAAACGACCTTGATCTGAGGGCACAGGACAATAAGGACATGGGTACGTTTGTTAATGGACTTGACTCTTTGGCCCGATGAAAGGTGATGATGGAATGTTTGCATAAAATAAAAGAGATCTTATGCGTTTTGAATTGGCGATGGCCAACCCTGAATAATAATAGTGTTTTTCACAAAGGGGGAAGAGAGAAGAATAATTATATCTTGTTTTCGTTCCTTGTGGAGAACGGAATCAACGCCTTCGAGAAAGCACATACGCAGTGATTCATTTGGCAATATGATATACACAGTGGGCTTGCCATCCCCGTGCGCAATCTCACATGGCGTTTGTAGGAGTGGCTAAGAGGTATGGCGTCCGCGTTCCCGCCTCAAGTTCTAGAGGTACTGGGTTCGATTCCCAGTAGAGGAAATATAATTTATGGAACTTATTTTTTTCATACCAGGTGGTCCTAACGATGTCATACTCCCCCCTGGTCTCATTGGTAGCGAGATCGGATGCCTAGCCTTCTCGGACAAGGGCGAAAAAATAGAAGGTCCCATGAGCAAGTTGTGCACGTTAAAAATCCCACGGCAGTTGGAAATCGTAAAGAGTAGGCCATAGGGCCGCTGCCTTGACAGCATTTCACTATTAGAAACCTAACCACCAAATATATATTTATGGAATGTGTGATTCCTATATACACACATTGTTATTCTGGCCGGTGCTACGGAGTTCGTGGACTATGCTGAGATCCTCAGTGCGTTATCTAAGGGAGGAGATCGGAGTACTGATGGGAGTTGTCCGTGTGCAATGAAGATTGTACTTAAAACCAAACCAATCTCACATGGCACGCCTGAGGTAGAAGTAATCCGATTCTTTCTTCGTCTTCTCAGAGAATCGCGGGAGCTGCAGGTTGTAGTGAAGTGTAGTATTTTTATCCATACAGATTCCGTGTATATAGTCCTTTCAGCTCGTTTTTATTTGTCATATAGCGGAAACTTTACTACGCCGGATGTTGATACTGTTTAAGCGTGTTTAGTGAACGATCGTAAACGATCTATTGTTTCACGGATTAGACTAACTCTAGTCGGTCAAGCTTCAGCTATTAACGAGACAACATATGTGTGAAGTGTATAGCATGAATCCACCTTTATCGGATTAATATTAGTGTGTCAAGTCTCAAGCAAGATGACAGCAGCATTGGAGTGTCCTGTCCTGAAAGTTAAGTGAGTAGCCTAACATCTAAATTTAACGATATAACATGAACGATATGGCAAAACGCAACAGAATGTGTTCAGCGATACTGGACACAAACAAAGACAGCATAAACATAGGTCCAGTTTTATGAGATGGGGTGACCATTTCGCCTTCTCTCTGTCTTTAGCCTTACTTAACGCAGGAGCACAGTCAGATACCCATTTACTACTGATTATAGTAAAGCGTGACAGTACCAGGTTTTCGATCCAGCAAACCTGGTAACTTTGCAGCGAGAGGGAAGCATTCTAACCACTCAGCCCATTGCAGGCTCACATACTTATATCTACAGTATCTAACTATAATCAAGGAAAAAATTAGGTGTAAAGGACACAAATTGCCTTCAAAACTTACATACAGTAGTATAACATGATTTGGAAACATATATATACTGAAGCACATTAAAAACGCACCACTATTATATATACTGATGCCGAGAAGCTGGCAAAAAAAAGTGTGGGAATGAATTTTCCCCGTGTTTGCCATGCGGTAGAGAGCGAATGGCTGCTGGAATGGAAAGTGCAAGATTCAACCCACGGGTGTGTGTACAGACTACATGAAAACGATGAAAGTTACACGTGCAACACGATTCTCAACAGCTATGACCCTGAAAATGTGTACGCGTTGTGGCAGTATCCTCGGTATAAAAAGGCCGTTGAGACAAAACACCCAGTACATGTGCTTGAAATGCCACGACTATCTGAAAACGACCGCCAACGAGCCATTGGTATGTTGGAGACCGGAATGAGCTCGCGGGCCATTGCCAGAAGGATGAATTGCCACCACAGCACTATTGTACGTCTCAATGAACGTTACGGAACCACTGGCAGTGCCCGGGAGAGACTTCGGAGTGGCCAACCACGAGTTACTACCCCTGCGCAAGATCGTCATATTGTGCTGAGTCACCTAAGGAATTGACTCTCCCGGCAAGTCAAACAGCAAGAGCAATAGTGGGTAGACATGGGCAAGTCTCTCGAATGACAGTCATACGACGACTCAGAGATACAGGCCTTACTGCAAGACGACCTTATGTTGGGCCAAACTTGACTCACAGACATCGTCAGCAGCGCCTGCAATGGGCAGAGCAACATATCAGATGGACTAGACTGCAGTTGAATGCTGTCCTATTCACAGACGAAAACAGATTCAACATATCCTTTGCAGATGGACGTATGCGGATTTAGCGACGTTGTGAAGAGCGCTTTGCAGATTGCTGTGTCAACCGATTTCGAGGTGGCAGTATTCACATTTGGGGAGGATTCAGTTTTCACCATCGCTTGCCTCTTCACGTCTTCCGTGGAAATGTTAATGCTGTGACATATCGAGATGAGGTTCTGGATGCACTGGTTGCTCCTGCGTTCACAATTTATCCAGACTTGCAGCTTCTCCAGCAGGATAACGCACGTGCATTTTTTTGTATTTTTGGTTTTCTCCCTTGCCTGCACAGAATGCAATGAATTTCATAACAATCAAATGTTCAAATTAATGACCAGCATGGATTCATAGGAAAATGAATAACGATTCCAAATATGTAAACTTGTACACACTTATATTTACATTTCACACTCTGTTTCTGAATTATACAGGTGGTGCGTTTTTAATGTGCTTCAGTATAGATTAGTTGGGGTATGTAATATGCACTTGTGATGCATTCGAAGAGTCTGGGAAAGAGAGAAAGGGAGAGAAAAAGATAAAAAGAATATGGAAATGCTGAGAATCTTTTTGAACCCATCGAAGCCATATTATTTTGCAGACGCAAATATATTTCCTCTTTTTCGCTTCATGACGAGAGTAATAATGTTTGAGCTGAGCTAAGAAGAAAACAAATACACACACAACAAAAACAAAACATCACTTATGTTTATCCTAGCTGCAGAAGTTCTTTCTATGTCGTCTTCATCATTATTATTTCTGTCTAGACTTCTCTTCTCCGTGTATTCTTCCACACGAAGCTTTTTACATATTCCTGCAGCCGTGGTTCCTGTGGCAGTTTACATGACATGATGAGGTTGTTAACCCCACGCACATCTTCTTGTATTAGTCGCCTTGTACAACACGACAGTGGATGCAGTAGCCTTAATGTTTCTTTGTCTCTTAAGAGACCACGGGAAGAACACGTGACATATTCATATCGGCTTTACGTATTCTACATACTCTAAATTCATGCGAACAAATATGATTTCATCATGGTATCTATCTGTTCTCTTTCTTTTCTTTCAAATTAATATTCTGAGTTTTTTGTTTGTGGTTAGTTGGCTTCCTTTCACACAGATCCCTCAAATCTACTTACTTACTTAGTCTGTCCTCTTCTACTCTGTGGTGTAGAGAATCCCTCAAATCCTTTAATTTTTTGTTGTCTTTTTTTATACGCACCGTGATTCATTTCATTGCGTCTTGGTGAGTTTTCTTTGCTCATTAACAAAACCTCTGTGTGTTTTGTGTTTTTTAATTGTGTGTAACTCGGTAAATACTGTTCTGTCCCAAATTCAATTACTTGATTTTCGTAGCTGCATCTCTCTTCTCTTTTCCAAATTTTATTGTTTAATAAAGCACCCGATTAACAGAGTGGTTATAGCGTTGTGTCTCTAGCGGCAAAGGTGCATGGTTCGATTCACAGTATCAACACGCTCAGGTCTACCTAGCTGCATCTAGTATAGTGAAGTCAATTATATTCTATGTACTGGGAGTGAACCCAATACCTTTAGAATTAGAGACGGACGCCATTCCTCTTAGCCACTCCGATCACCCCTTAAAGTCAGTGTTTCTCAAACTTAGAATAATCACGTACCCCTCTCGGGAGAAGATAATTTGGTGGTAGTTTTAATAATACTATTTTATTTACACTTGATCACATTTATATATATATATATAAATTAACCTAGTGCACACATAAATGAACATTGTGGTAGTTACATTTCTGTGTGCACTAGGTTAATTTTTTTTAAATGTCCAAAAACTGGGTCACTTTAAACAGCACGTGAAAATTACCATTGTTGCTGCAAAAACTCGTGGTTTTTGCAACACGCCCCACTAGTTCAAAAGGTGAAAAAGTGAGTTGAATTTCTTTTTGTTAGTAAGTCACACATTATTTAAAAAACTTGACTGATCTTTTCCACGGATGAATCAACTTTATTTTGTAATAAATTGTTTACACCTGGTTGCATTTAATTGGTCCATAGTGGAGTTTTTCTTGGTGGGCCTTAACTTTTGTCCAGTAGTATATTTATATATATATTGTTATTGTTGAACAGAATTGACATCATTATACTCCAGGCAAACCTATAAGGTTCTCAGTCTCCCTCAGTATATGTCGAAGAGTGTGAATGCTAACTGTTCGCTAGTTGTATACATGACGGATGAATCCTCTCATACGTCCATATCTACTAGCCTTACGTTTGATGCCAAATTCCTTACTTACTTAGTCGTTCCTCTTCTACCGTGAGGTAAGAGGTTTGGAATATATTATATCTATATGTACACGCAGGGTCGATTAAAAACTCCGGAAGCACTAGGCTAGGCTATTAAGATATTTTGGGGCCTCTCTCCAATCTTCTAAAAGGTAAAACTAGGGAAAAAAACCTAAGAGATTTCAGAAGTATGTTTTTACTAATATATATTATGTAAAAAAAAAAAAAAGTGTTCGTTACAGCCCCTAGATTTTGTTAAAAGTAGTGGCGCCCTTGCAAAGAGAATAAAATATAAAAGAGAAAAAAGAAGGGGGGAGGAGGGATGGAAGTAATTAATAAACTAACTGTTGTACAGCTACTATTACCCTGCACGTACTAACGTGCACGTTCCGTTGCTGCATAGCTCTGTGCGTTATGACTACGTTGCTTCTTTCGCCGGGGCTCTGTAAGACTGGGGCCCTAGGCCAGTGTCTAGTGGGCCTAATCAATAATCCGGCGCTGTATACACGGTATAACTTCTCAATGGTTTATGTAACTAGATGTAACAGAGCCTGAGCACTTATCTTTTATACCTCAATTATTAATTGTACTGAGTATTCCTGCGCCAAGGGTCCCAGTCTGAAAATGTGAAATGCGAGCATTCCTGTATCTACTCTGAATACAATCCTATCAACGCAACATCATGTTCATGTGAGCTATCTGTTGTGAACAAAAAAATAATTTGATGCCCTCAACAGATAGTTTCTCATATAACTAGGTCATATTCTAGTTGTTCGGTCCGAGCGTTGTTTTGATGGATATATCACTGAAGTACAACAGAGTAAATAAAAAATATAAAAAAACTGAATATGTCTCACATTTCTGCAAACCAAATTAATCCGCGATAAAGCCTAAGGAACTTGATGTGTTTGTATATGTGTGTGTACGTTAACAAATCATCTCTTTAGACACACGTCAACAACGCTGAGTGCGAAAAGTTGGATTAGGTTGACATTACTAACGTAGACTGACAAGGCCTGGAGGAGATTGGTGGGTTTCTATGATGGAACAGAACATGCTTTGAATGATTGGACATAAGTAAATAATACCGAGTGGCAGTTTATAGATATTATATTTCAGCGTGTGTATGTACATAAAATGTGTGTGTGGAGGGTAATATTATGGGTGGAAGAAAAGATACTGTAATAGTCTCATCATAAATCATCATTATCATCATCATCATGATCATCATCCTTATTATCATCATTTTCGTTATTATCGTTATCATCATCATCATAATTATCATCATCATGATCATCATCATTATTATCATCATCATCATTATCATCATCATGATCATCAACATTATAATCACTATCATCATCATCATTATTATCATCATTATCGTCATTATCATCATCATCATCATTATTATCATTATCCTCATCATTATTAGCATCATTATCATCATGATCATCATCATTATTATCATCATCATGATCATCATCATCATCATCATTATCATCATCATGATAATCATCATCATCATGATGATCATCATCATTATCATCACTATTATCATCATGATCATCATCATTATTATCATCATCATTTTCGTCCTTATTATCATCATGATAATCATCATTATTATCATGATCATTATCATCATCACTATCATTATCATCATGATCGTCATCATTATTATCATCATCATTGTCATTGTCACGGATTTGACTTAATTTTATTTTACCAACACGTCCCATTTTTCTTACTCTCTTAATGTTTCTGGTTTCCTCGATGTTTTCATACGTGGCCCATTATTCCCCTCTCAGACCCCAACCCGCGGTCTTACTTCGTTCTGGCCTTCATTATAAATTCACACTTGGCCAGTAGTGGTAGTTCGTAACAGCGATTGATCTCGAGCGAGAAATAGTTTCTTTGAAGAAGCGGACCACTCGCGGCAGCAAATGTGAGACAACCCTTTTTGATCTGAGTACCCACTTTTATCTCCGATTCAAGGGGAGACAAAACTCACGTTCGTTCGTTGTGGTTGTGGCCCTTGAACGCCGCAGTGAGTGCGAGAATAATATTACGTCTTAGTTATGAAACTTTCTCGCGGTGGTTGTCTTTGATGTAAACTCTAGAATCACATTTGTCTTACTATTGATTACGTTATACGTCGAACATCGGTGGGGACACGCTATGCCAGATGGCCGAATTAGCGTCTCTGGTAGACTATAAATCTAGATAGGTTTACTCAGTCAAGCACACTCGTAAAACTTTCTTGCCCGTAGATGACCAATTGAGACAAAGGCAGATGTAGGCACAAAAACTAGATTGTGTTGCCTATTCTCGTCATCTCGGGATCTTTTATAATATATATATTCATGTTAGCTTTTATATATACCGGATAGGAGTGTGACTTGAATTATTTTAGGTGATTTCTCCCAGGAATTAATTCAGTGATAATGTAGCACTGTCTACCGCCTTAGTTAACGGGTGCTTATGCAGTCAGGTGTCAGTGTTATTGTTTACGATCGGTTATTGGTACCCTTACAATAAACAGATGCTTACTAGGCGCAGAATCAGAGTAGTACGTTCAGTGCTTACCATGGGTTAAGAGTAGGCTAAAATAATTGTCATTACTGTAAGGAAATGTCAGCGGTGTAGGTTATTCACTTAAAAAACTGAATAGTGATGTGCATGCACTATACCACTGAATTATAGGAGATAGTCACTTATTACTTTCTGATAGAAACTTCTAGTGGTTGTGTGGAATTTTATATGCCTACTTGTGTAGTTAGACACCAGTTTATAACTTTCACGGCAGTCCAGAAAGCAGCCTTAAGTTTTCAGTCACAACTGTATTATTATAGCAAAAAACATTGCATTTTCCATGTATTCAATTTTGGGAGGTTATTACTTTTTCCCTTTTTGTGTATCGACCCCAAGGGGCGCATACCATTTATTATGTAATGTCAAATGCTGTATTTTTATGTAAATTCACTTAATGTTGTAAGATGAATCACATATCCACTCAGCTGGAACTACAGGGTTAGGTTTCCCGTATGTTGAGTTGGAAGAAGACGGAGTAGATTTGGCTGTCAGAACATTTGCTGACAGGTACATGTGTGTACAAAATATATTAGCCTATGCGGGCGCATGCTGATAATTGATAGAGTGGAAGTAACAGGAAGGCGACTCACCTGGATAAAAGACAGAGCGAGACTATCATAGCAATGACAACCATAATCATTAATCTCATACGGGAGCTCAACTGTTTATTATAACGTTATCGTAATTGTATTGTTTGCTTGATGCAAAAGTCGTTTCTTCTGGGTCTCAGTTTCAGGATACCTCACTGCTATCGCAGGATTCCAGTCAGGCGAAGAACGTCCCATTCTCTTCGATCTCGCGGTTTCTGAAAGCAGTTAGCACTACGAGTTGTCACCCATACCTGAAGTACAACCCTTTGTCAACGTCCATCCCTCTAATGGGAAATAAGCTCATGCAGTGTTAAAAGAGCCAAAGCAAAATCTGAAATTGAATTTGGCAGGAGTGGTTTCCTACTCGCCTCTTGATCACCAGTCAGAGCATTGTGGCTTCCAGCATATCTATCAGTGCAGCGTCTTCAGCCGATTTGAAAACACCAGACTGTGTGCTTAAACGGAGCACTCAGTCACAATTAAAGTCAAGCCAGCCAAACCGGATTTAACATCAAGTACGCAGGCTTAAATTTCTCACACGCTGGATAATAGCGCCGTGGACCGTTTGTCCTAAATTAACCTCGTCTTGTGTGTGTTTCTGGTTATTCAAAACCCCGCACTTATTAGCGGTCAGCCAAATATAGACAGAGTCATCTACAGCCTATCTCGTCATTAGGGTGTAACCAGCGGTGCATGGATAAGCGCCTACCGTGGATTTATCAGTGTATTTCATCACCTATAGAAGGATATATACACATATAAACACTAACTGGAGTTATTGCACGTGGTTCCCCAAAAGCGGAATGATTGAGAACTTTGTTTATTTATTTCTCGGTGTTCTACAGGTTTTATGTTGGTGGTTTGTGTGTCCGTAGGTGTTTAATTTGATATTTGTTAACTAATGTGAATATTGATGCCTTTTCTTATGCCGTTGTGCTGATATACTTATTTTCATATATTTTCTTCCTTCAAGAACCGTTAATAAATTTTACTCATTTATTAACGCGCTGTTCACGACCCTTCATCCATAATTATTATTTCAGCTCTTACTATGGTCTCTATTTGACAAGAGAAAAGAGAGAGAGCGGGTGGTGCTTAGACTATATAAGTGTGTTGAGGCTTGGAAAGAGAGATAGCTTTAATGAATTCTCTTCCAGGTTAGTTTCAATTTCACCCTATTTACACATTATCTGTGTGTAATCTATAATTTTGTCAGTTCACTCTCATTGTCGATTTCACTACAATTGTCTAACTCGACAAATATTCTAACACTTTAACTCAACCACGACAGTCATCATGATTATCATCATCATGATTATCATCATTATTATTATGATCATCATTATCATCATTGTTACGGGTACTCGGGTTCTTTTCTTTTGATATATCTTATCTAGGGTAATACTTCATTGACTTGTGAGAAATTATCAGGGCATTCCATTATGCCGGTAACACTTTTAAATGCAGCCTGTAAAATACCTTTCTTACCACTTCAACAATAAAGAAGTCCTCTAAGGCCAGTTTGGACGTGAAGACGAATATTCATTTAATACGTACACAAGCTCCAATTGACATGTATTCAATAGTCAGATAGACAATGGCATGACCTAGCCAGTCTTGAAAAACGTCGCTATTCCGTCGACTATGGACAAGATGTCTTCGACATATTGCTGTAATCTTTATTAAATATTTCCACACACATTTCTTGATACACAGCATTCGCTTGTCCTAAAATATCAGTCCAGCATAGACTCCATGAAGCAGATGGACGATCTAGCTGTAATAAATCGGTAAAACTCTGTAGTAAGAGCACACATATAGGAACTGGACAATTATACGTCCGGTCACACTCAGTGGCACACATGAAAGGCCACGAAGTATCGCTCACTTCTGCCAAGTGAAGCCGGCAAAGACGTCTGCTATATTTTGTCCAAAAGACAATGACGTACTTCCGGGAGTAACCCAGGAATCGTAATATCAACAAGCTGGACCATAAACAAGCCTTGTCGAATACGATAGATATGTTATGATTTTACTCATAACAATCATCATTATCATCTTCATTATCATCATCAACACCATTATCATCACTATTATCGCCATCATTATCATCATTATTATCATCACTATCATTATCATCATTATTGAATTCATCATTATCATCATCATTATCATCATGATGATCATCACCATTATTATCACCATCATCATCATTATCATCATCATCTTCATTATCATCATCATCTTCATTATCTTCATGACCACCATCATTATTATCATTATCATCACCATCATCATCATTATTATCATCATCATCATTATAATTTCAATGATCATCATTATTATCATTATCATCATCAAGATTATCATCATTATTATCTTCATCATCATGATCATCATCATTGTCATTACCATCATCATTATCATCATCATCGTTATTATCATCATTATTTTCTTGATCATCATCACTATCATCATCGTAATTACCATCATTATCAACTTCATTATTATGATCATTATCATTATTATCATCACTATTGTCATCATCATTATCACCATTATTACCATCATCATTATCATCATCATTATTTGCTTATTATCATTATCACCATAATTAGCATCATCATTATTATCATCATTATTATCATAATTATTACCATCATCATTATCAACATCGTCATTATTATCATCATTATAATCATCATCATTATCATCACCATCATTGTCATCTTCATGATCATTATTATTATTATCATCATGATCATCATCATTATTACCATCATCGTTATCATCATCATGATCATCATCATCATGATCATCATCAACATCATCATCATCATCATCATCATCATCATCATCATCATCATCATCATCATCATCATCATCATCATTATTATTTTCATGATCATCCTTATTATCATGATCATCATTATTATCATCATCACGTTCATCATCATTATTATCATCATTATCGTTATTGTCATTATCATCATCATTATTATCATTACCGTTATTATCCTTACATCATCATCATCACCCTCCAACTTCCCAAGGAGTATTTGCATTTGTCAAATTTATGCAGGATCCTCTGTCTTGTGCCATCCGCTAAAGGTTGCTCCATGTCTTTTTATCATTTATATTTCTATCTCCAGTTCTCATCTCCGTCATCTTTCTCAGCATGATCATTTATCAGCTGACTAATTTTCAGCTTAAAGTTATTTTGTAAATGGAGGGAGTGTAAAGGATCCCGTTACAGGCCTATTAGGAATATGGTGTTAAGCCCATGTTTTCTTGACCATACAGCACACTAGGGGTGATGTGGTCTGCATCACGCCGGCCGCCCTTAACTTTCCCAGAGCTGCTCTGGTACCCAGTTCATGAGGCTGGGTCGACTCCGGAGCCGTTTGCGGTCTAAAAAATCCCACCTGAACTGGGGATCGATACACGAACTACTGAGCTCGGACACCACTGCACTACCGGGGCTCTGTTATTTTGCAGTTCTACCATTTTTCCCTCTTGCTTCAAACTTGTTTACGACGGTGGACAAGACAAAGCCCTTTATTACAGTCTTCATTATAATTAAAACGTAAAGGTAGTCCCATAGCAGATACTGCCGATGGGCAGTGAAGTGTTAGAGACTTCACTATACTAGGTCCAGCATCGAGAGGCGGAGTGACTAGTTCCCTTCCTCGCTGCCTTTTCGTGTCCTACCTCAAGAGCAACGTCAGGTACCCACTGTGTAGACTGGAGCGTGACGCTATCGTGCTTCGAACCTGGTACCTTATCCGCGACAGACCAGCTCTCTAACCACTCTGCCAATCGCACGCTGTCATTAAAATTAACAACGTTTATTATTATGTTTTTGTTTGTTTGTTTGTTTGTTTACCCCAAGACTTCTGAATTTAAGAAGTCTTGGCATCCATATAGGAACTTTGAAATACGTATTTAGTCGTTTCTCTTCTACCCTCGGGTCTAGAGTTTTGCCAGAGAGAGCTCTATTCTATCAAAACTTTGAAATACATAATTATTATCCTGCTGGCTAATAGAGCTTACACCAGGTACCATCTATACACGATAAGATAATAGCGGTATCTGATGTTGAAAGCACAGAAGAAACGCAGGTTATAAGAAACCTTAAATTGGAATCCCAGAAGACTGTTGATGCTTTAATTACCAATTTTCTTTTAACAGTTTTCGTTTGTTATATTTCAAAGTAAGCGAATTATGTAGTCGCGGAGGTTTCACGGCGCCACTTAATTTTTTTTTTCTCGCTAAACATCCACACGTGATTCACATCAAGTAGAAAAAAAAAACACAAAAGAATAATCTCTCGAAGAATAGATTTGTTTTACAAATTAATTCCAATCTGCTCCTGTATATATATACATACATATCACTAGTAATCTTATTCACTCTATCAAACACGGTACGTTAGATTGATTGTGCTCTTAACCGTTTGGTCCGTTGTTGAGATACCCGTGTCTTAAAACTGATGTAAGATTAAATTAAACAGCCTGCCTCCTGGTTTAGCTTACTGTAATTTGTTCTCATGTAACGATTCAAGGGCAGTGGCGTAACTACAATGAAAGGGCCCCCGGCGACAAATTAAGGGGAGTCTTCCTATGTTTTGGGCCCAACTACTATAATTAATATACAATTTATCTGTGTATTAAATGTTGTTACTTACGTCATCTCATCAATCTCCTTCAGCACCCCAAGGAGCAGAGGCCTTCAACAGGTCCTCCTGTCGTATGCCATCCACGCAAGATCTGTCCATGTCTTCAATACCCCTTTCACTTCTGTCTCCAGAATTTGGGGTATAATATGACGCGTGAAACAGAAACAGAGCAAATGAAACATGGTATATAAACAGAAAGTAATTAAGTGTTGTATACGAGTGTGGTGTAGAAACATGGACAACGAACCAGCAATTAAAAGAAAGAGTTGAGGTCCTTGAGATGTGGATATACAGAAGAATTGGGCATATCTCACCGAGAGAGCCAAAACAAATAAGGAGGTCATAGAAAAGCTAGGTATGAAAAGAGAATTAATGAGAGAGATCAAAACTAGACAGCTAAAATATTTTGGCCACGTATAAAGACATAAGACCTTACTGAAAACCATAATAGAAGGAAGGAGACAAATATGTAAGAGGAAGACAGCGCTATAAGTGGGAAGATAACATCAAGATATGGACAGGAAAGAGTCTGTCAGAGTGCACCACCAAGACAAGAGACAGAAGACGTTGGAAATCCATTACAGTCAACATTCGTTGTGGAGATGGCAGCTGATGACGACGTTTAACACATTAACAGAGAAAAAAATATATGTATATATACATATACATACAAAGGCGAGGATTCCTTCCGACCACTACTCTCCGAAGCTGATTCAGTGTTGTTTCCGCCCCAGCGATAACTACGCCACTGTTCAAGAGGTTTTCAATATTTTATGCTGTTCTATAAATACTGCACCAAGAACTCGAGTACGAAAAGGTATTCTTATTTGAGGAATGTCGTCTTTAGAAGGAGAGCCTGTCTGAAATTTAAAATTGAAGATTTTTAAAATAATGGACAAGGAAAAACAGGTTTTCCAGTCGAGTAGGAGCCACATAAGAAACGTAGCTTGTACCAAAGCACTTATCTGCCCTTTCAGCCGTGACACTTGCACAAAAATATGTTGTTTACAAGTCACCTCTCCATATAAGGCGTCTTCCGTTTATTATCGATCATGTTTACACTCACGACTTCTTAATATATGACAGGTAATCTCTTTCAAGATTGAGAATTATCGTAACTATTGCCTACAAGTCTGCCCGGAAATGATTATATTATTTACCCGGTCAAGCCAACACTATCAATAAACTGGTCAGATAGAACTATTATCAGTGATAAGATAATCGACTGTGGTCATCCCAAGATTGTTTACTTCCTAATCGGGCGCGCCCTTGCTCTGTCTGGTAGGAAATGTGTTACAAATTAGTAAACCACACTTCTCTCTACAGATCTCAGGTGTCAATATGGGTTTAAACGAAAATCACTGATTACCCTAAAAGATGCTCTCTGAAGTCCAGACATGACAAGAATTGAGTGAAGGGAGTGTAAACAATGCATCGAAAATACCAAATACTGTCAGAGGTGGGGAAAAAAAGAAAGTGAATAGCACAGAATGAATTGCATGATGGTACAGGTAAATGTGACGTTGGAGGTTATTTCTTCACAACACGGTAATATGCAGGGTGCCGGAGAATTTTTGACACAATAATTAAATTCAATAATTTTCAGCAGATACGAGTGTAACGGATAAATAATACTGCAATTGCAGCATTAACGCAAAGAATTGTATTGACCACATTAATTGAAATTCGCATGCAAAATAAATAAAAAGCTCACAATTTTAGTTTTTCGTTATCTCTCCACGCAGGCACCCTTTGTAACAAGTACAGTGTCCAACCAATTATCACATTGCCTTCGCCTGATCGGTCGCCAGCTTCTCAGCGTAAGGAATGACTGGTGCGGAGTTATCAACCTTGGGAGAAAAAACTGTGAGTTTACAAGTGTTATTGTTATTGATGTTAAGGATCGACATCACTGCATTTCGAAGAAAAAAACCCATAGGTTCTTCGTCTCCCTCAGCAAATGTCGAAAGTTACGTACGCTAACTGTTACTGTGCCGCGCTGACTGTATACACGATGGATGCTGTCACGGATTGTCTCCCCTGCTTTGCGGTAGTGGTCCAACAGTGGCCAAAGCTCAAGAGTATCTAATATGGGCCTTCAAAGGTGTCTACCATCGCACAAGATTACTCCTGGAAGAGTTGTAGATAGAAGGGTAATGACGCTTGTATCCCAAGGGAGTGTTCACAAGAAATTCAGAAAAGCGAGAACAATGCTGCATTAGCTGAGTACGTTAACTCTATGATCTACCGACAAATTTTGTGAAGGATTAAGCAATTATTAATTTCAGCTCGTCAAGCCTCCACCCTGATTTACTCAGTGGAATTCTTATTATTATTGTATAGTTCTGTTTAGAGTGTATTTAGTAAATTGACTGAGACAAACATGCAGTACATTTAAATTGATTAGATCGAAGTTAAATTTGTATAATTACAAATAACAAATTTATTAATCATTTAGTTTCAACTAGGATTTAAAAGAATGAATAATGTTTTTCAGAAAGGTATCATCACGGATGTGATTGGATAAAAGTTTTAAAAGGAGTTCACGTGGCAGCTTATAGGTTTCACTTATCTGCCTCTGGTAGGTTCTGCTCCCGCTGATGGGTTGGTTCTGTGCAGATAGGTCACAGGAGTTCTCGCGTCTCTGGTCAAGATTAAATGCGCAGCACCTTCCAAGTAAGATCAAGGAGTAACTGCCAAGCTGGTCCCGCGTTTCTAAGACCCTCTGATGATGGTGTCTAGTTCTACGTCAGTCCACTTCTACCTTCAGTTTGTTCCAGAGATTAGTACCCTCACTGGTACCACCAACAACAACTATGGTAAAATAATAGAAACGAAACGCTCCCCTGAGTGTTGCGTTCTCCCGACACATACTTATGTGTCCCATTTCTCTATTCCACTATCCCATCTACTCAGACTTAACCCTCGATGAGAATTAAACTTAATCCTTCGAGAGAAAATTTTCTTTCCATTTAAATTGAATAGCTTTATATTTATTTTACATTTAACTGAAAAGGTTAATAGTACAGATAGAATATGTTTACATTTACATCTACACTGATTGAAAAGTGTTCACAATATAAATTGAATACGTGTTCGTTTATATCTACACTTGTTGAACAGTTTGAAACTTTCATTAATTTTAAAGTGAATATGTTTACACCGACATTTACAACGGTTTGAAAATGTAAATACTATACTTAGAATGTACATCATTTCTTTCATCTTTCCCTCCGTGCTCCATATGGAACTTGGGACTACCTAGGCTTTTAGTTCTCTTTAAGAAACTAGCGATAAGTAGTCACCAGCCGTTGCAGTGGTGGTTCACGAAATCATCATTCTATACGCTGAGGTTGCCAGCCTCAAATGACTTGGACATCCATTAGCGATTTTCACACATTAATGTTCACACGGTAATATATACATATTAGTTCACATGTTAGTAATGAAAAATGTAGAATGTAATATGAAAACTTACGCCAATCCTGGCTCACAGACTTTTTGCTCAGATGAATAAAGGTAAGGCACTTGATTAGGCCTCTTACGCGTGTTCTTGGGTGTCGTTACTTTTATAAGATAATCCCCTCTATGACTCCGTGTGTTTCAGTTTCCTCAGATCTCGGTTTCCTTATTAAGATGGTTTCCTGGGCTCTTTAAGTCCTTCAAGATGTTCCAAGAAAAGTTCGGTCTGATAAATGGAATTCTGAATTCTGACACTGGCAAGGTCTGGTTGTGTCGTCTTGGCAAGCAATTTCTCACAGTGAAGTTAGACTTGAAAAAAACGACCGGTTATACTGCCTGTCCTACCCCCGCATCTGAAAGCCTTAATTCAACGTGTTTAGTTGAACGCACAGACGTTTCAGAGTAAGTTCTATGAAGCTAATTGGCAGATGTACGAGTCTTTTAAGCAGTTTGCTGAACGCCTGGCTACGTAGCCAATGGGTCTCCTTCAGCGAATTGTATGAAGGGCTGCAAGAAAAGATAATTGTGGAGCAGTTCAAGGACTCGCTCACCCCTGACATGAGACTTTTTATATTTAATCCATATTTATCTGGATGGTGGTGGGGGTGGGAAATCAACCACTGTAGGCTACTGGCTCCCATTCTTATTTATTTCCTTTTTTATATGTTAGCTTTTGTTTTTGTAATATAGTGTTTTATTAACTTCTGTATTACTGGTGGGGTCTTAGTGCCTTTGAGATTTTCTACACTCATTTCTACCTTGTGGTTATTGCAGAATGTCTTAATGTTTTGTCTCTGCTGGTCTTTTTTTTCAGTCCACTAGAAAGTGTCTAATTGTGTTTGGTTCTTCACATTCTTCACGTGTGGGTTCCTCTATCATGAAATATTCAGTTCCAAGCCTGGTATTTTTAGTTTATCTTGTATTTGACATGTTTTGCTTGTTTTAGTTGTTTGTTCAAGATTTTATAAGGGTGTCTTCATTTTTTGCTTTTGATTTGTATGTAATGTTGTTAATTATGTTTTTATATACGTTTATTTATGAAGGGGTCCGTAACCTTCACCGGGCAATCAAAGTGGTCAATGACTCAATAATGGATACGAAACCTGTTCTTAAGATACGTAACAAGTAGTGTTTGTGATTTATCCCGACTTTAAATTTCCCCGGAGTCAGGAAGAGCTTTGGGGAATTTCCCGTCACCCAAGAATTAAAAAAAAAAAACTATTGTTTAATGAAGGCGAAGTAAACTATAAATTGTAAGTTAAAAAATATGACGATTTATTTAGTTTTAAACATGATTTATTCCAAAATGTACTAGAACTAGCAAAATAATAGAATTAAAAAAAAATTGTAATAACTTTTTTTAAACCTTTGAAAAAGTTAGTATTCTTGAAAGTCTATTTTATCATTATGTTTTATGCTTGATGAAATACCTTAGAAGGAAAACTAAATAATCGATAGATTTACCTGAAAGTCTGTTAAGAATTTTTTGTTACAAAATTTCCAGTTAAATATTTTCCGTCGAATTAGATTTGATGGTTAATATTTCTTCAAAAACAGGAATCGAAATCAGCTGTTTGCTCGCTTCCCTGTGGCTTTATAAAATTGTAAATTCATTCTTCAGCGGTTTTTGTTGTTGTGGTAATTGACTTGTGTTTTCTGATTACTTTGCTTCATTTTTGATCAGTTCCAGGTTTAATTCATCATCTATAACCATTTCCATTGACAAATTATCACCACTGTCATTTTTTTCCTTCCCCTTTTTCATTTTCGTTTGTTATCGCTGTCGATGGCCAGGTGTGGCCGAAATACCGTTCATTAATTCTTCTGCGAAGATTGAAGATAGATAACTATAAGACAGTTTTTGAACAGTAGGGAAAATCTTCTCTTTTTTATTCTCTGTGCATTTTTAATGTGCATGAGTGTCCCGGAATTGGACCATTCAATTTTTCTTCCATTTTCCTCTCTCTCTCTCTCCCCCTTCTCTATTATTTCTCATTTTTGCTGCACAGAACTCCGTACTATATTCATTGTTTCCATTCGTCCCACTTCACTTCTTATGTCCAGACATGCGTATTGCCTTTCACGAGAGATTAATCGAATCACTAAACGGGATAATACCACATTGACTTCAGATAATGCGAGCAGGAAGAGGTTGTTCAAGATTGCTTAATCACTTCGGATCCAACTGTAGAATGGACTTGCAATACGGGTTTAATTGTATAGACCACGATTTTTCTAGACATGCAGGTGGATTGCGA
The DNA here is from genome assembly GCA_024509875.1 of Oreohelix idahoensis. NCBI lineage: Eukaryota > Metazoa > Mollusca > Gastropoda > Stylommatophora > Oreohelicidae > Oreohelix > Oreohelix idahoensis. Next base: position 152,835 of record JAMPIV010020692.1, on the reverse strand, counting down.
CAAGTCACGTGATACAAGAGATCGGCAGAGTCTGATAATTAAGTAATCAGACTTTCGAATTACTTGGGATAGGTGATTATAGATAAACGCAATCTTGGAAGACATTTTGAAGAGTGAGCGGGAAGTATGATATAAGTAAACTTTGACAACTCTTTACGGAAATCACAATTCCATATATGGAAAGTGGCTGTTTAATTTCTCAAACGTATGAGTCGCGCAGGAAATTCCATAAGCACTACTCTATCATAACATGTACTTTGAATGCCATTGGTTTGGCAATTCGAGTTGTCATTTACAATCGCTCTGATTGGGAGTTGCCAAGTAGCAGACAACAA